>JAZHYW010022579.1:0-18687 GCA_037355805.1 Ixodes ricinus
GTAGTATAGGCAAGTCGGTCTTTCAAACCTTTATTTTAACAAACATGGATGCAGCAGCTAGTGGGAGAATTGCTAAAACTTGACTAAAAGCTAACACCTAAAGAAGCAGAAACAAGAGACAACAAAAGGACAACCAGACACACTCACAATACTCCGTTTCACCTTATGTTGTACCGCAGCAAAGGCTCGAAGCGCGAGCTCATAGCGTTGGCAGGTGCCCTTCATGCAGAAGAGCTTGTGCCACCGACACGTGCCCTAGAGCAAGGAGCTCATGCTTGTAGCCTTTCCTGCGGTACACCATATGGTGAAATAGAGTATAGAGACAATAGGTCTGCTTGATTCGGCCAGAAGGTTCTGAACTAGTTCTGTCCAAGTTCAGAGGGGTGTAGGAGTCGTGCAGGGGCGGCGCAGAGCCAGCAGGGATGTGATTGATACACCATTTGCGCCAAGGCGCTTAGTATGCTACATTTTGCCAATATTTTCAGAATTTGCACCAACATTGAGCCAAAAGTTATTTTCACTTCATTAATGCTGACAGTATAATAAATCAGGCACCGCTACACGACCAGATCATTACTGTAGATCTGTGCGAATTTGCAAAACTTTCGATTATCTCCTCAAATAACATAATATTCCGTTTGATATCTGTATCAAACATTGACAGTATTTGGAAGTTTGGTAACATTTCTCATGCTGGTCATCTTTTCTGACTGAATAGCTAGCATCGTTGAGTGCGCTTGTCACCGTGCAGTGGTGTGTTGCGGTGAAGTGACAACTGTGCAATAGGCGTTGCAATTTTGCATACTTTGCTTCGCTGCAGTGCACCTGTGTACTGAGGGGAAAGCGCTCTTCCAGACCGGTATGTTACTCGGTTTCTTAATAAATGCCCGTTCACACACTTGTGACTTGAAACCGAGCGCCTTAAAACCTTTTAAAAGCTCTTACAACGAAAGATCACACTGACACGCTGGTGCCATCTCTGCGGTGACCCTGAAACTGCATTTGACTAGAGAGAAGGTTTGGAGGCATTTGCGAAGTCAAATGTACATACTAATGAGAAATGTTTGTTTATAACATTAACAAGTTTTTCAAGCAAAAAAAAAAAAAAAGCATGATGCGCGAAAGAAATTGAAAAATTATGGGACAGCCCAGTGTTCCACTGCTACCCATACGTCGGCAAACCTCAGTCATGAGGGCCCTCACTCACCCTCATCTTCACGTGTGAGGTGAGGGTGAGTGAATTTCTGAACCAGGAAAATTCATGAGTGTGAGGGTGAGTGAGCACCGTGAGGGCGGTGAGTGGCGTGACGGCCATGAGTGCGTGAGGGATGTGAGGGCGGTGAGTGGCGTGAGGGCGATGACTACGTGAGGGGTATGAGGGCCGTGAGGGCGGTGAGTGTGTGAATGGCGTGAGGGCGGTGAGTGTGTGAGGGCCATGAGGGCGGTGAGTGCGTGAGGCCTCCTTCAGACGGAGCAACTTTCTCAGCAATTTTGGTGTTGCCGGCGGGTTGTTCCCTTGCTTTCCCTAGATCGACACGAATTGCTGACATCGGGTCTGGCTCGAAACAAGCGAGCAACTCAGAGCAATTCGAAGACGTTTGAAGCTGCTGCATCCAATCAGGGATGCAATATTTTCACGTGATACCTTGTGCCGGTGATGATGACAACAAAAGACTTGGGTCTGGTTTGAAATTGATAGTTTTTGGAAATAAACTGTTTCAGAAAGATGCATTAGTATTCTCAACAAGATTTAAATGTGTAAGAACACGTTTATAGCGCGTAATTGTGTGTCTAAAAAGTGCAAGAAAAATAGAATTTCATGATTGCCCCATCTGAAGCGGGCCTGAGTGGCGTGAGGGCCATGAGTGCGTGAGGGGTATGAGGAGTGAGGGGCAGGAGGGCTATGAGTGGGTGAGTGCATGAGGGGCGTGAGGGCCATGAGTGAGTGAGGGGCAGTGAGGGCCATGAGTGCGTAAGGTCCATGAGTGCGTGAGGGTGAGTGAAGGGCTGAAGGTGAGTGTGGCTGTGAGGATGAGGGTGAGTGAGGGGCTGAAGGTAAGTGTAGCTGTGAGGGTGAGTGAGGGGCTTAGTTGAGTGTGGCTGTGAGGGTGAGTGAGGGCGAACTAAAATGACGACCTCTGCTGCCACCCGACGAGTGGTGCCAGTGTGTCTTCTCGTAAGAGATTGTAACAGGTTTCAAGGCACTCGGTTTTATGAAGTCGCAAGAGTGTGAACAGGCCTTAAAACTGCGGCCAGTATATGATAGACTGCGATTTTCTGGCAATATGTTTTTAACATTCGAGATTCATCAAGGATACTTGAGTATTGCAAGAAAACTTTTATGAACTGCTCCGTATGTTTATTTTATATGCCAACTCTCGTTTAGTTATTATCTTTATATAGGTTCCATCCGTTCGATCGCACAATCGTTTGGTGGGATTTTTTTTATTTGCATGCTGATTTTTGTTATCACGAAGTTCTGCTTATAAAATGTAATTGATGTTAATGAAATGATAGAAGCTGTGTTTTCTATCTAATTAAGAACTGCAGTTTTATTACAACATTTAGAACTTAAAAAGACGCAAATTGGGTGCTCGAAATTATCATATTGTGACATTATTTCAATAAAACATACTATTTTGTTTACGTTTGATTTGGTACCTAAAATAACCATGCATAGCATTTCATACTGTCCTTCATCAATCAGCACCTTCTTACTGTGCCTTGTGCTTACACGTGCAGTTAAGCTGCTAGATAGGGAATCAAACATGCCATGCTGTTGATGCTATCAAAAGGTTGCACAGAAGCAGGAATTCAAAGTAGACATAAACACATAAATGTTAACATGATATTCTAACTGGTATGAATTAAACTGAAATATGTGGTTATGCTCCAAAAGTACTTTTACTGCTAAAATGTAGAATTTTGGCTGCTCCAAAATGATTCAAACCAATCACATCACTGAACCAGTGCAGCCACCACGTTAGGACTGGCGCTGTGGTCGGCTTCCGGAGCGGAAGCACAGGGTGTCGTCTGCATCTGTTGGCTGTTTTTTCTCCACGCCACGTGCTAAATTTAAGTACTTGTTTTGTTGAGACCATTTGCAGTTTCCTTAGTTTTAAAGTAAACAAACAAAATATTTTCTGTGAATCTTTCTTTATTTGAGTGTACTAAAAACTTTTCCTGCACGAAATGAGTTCCTGTCTGCATTTTTAATGGCCAACCACTTCCTATCGTCTTCATAAGCGTTCGTGTCCTTCACATTCATTTGGCAATAGTAGATACATTCCAGTTCTCTCGAGTTTCGCATTTCAACAAGAGGTTCGCGGCATCAGGATGATTTCATGTTGGGAGTTACTGGCGGCAGCGCACGGTAGCGGTCACTACGAAGACTAAGGCCCACCGAGAGCGCCTTGGCCAAAACAGCTATCAACGTCACTTTGACGTCAAGTTGAAGCGTTTATTGCGATTCTCAAGAAAGATCTGCGTGGAACCACAGTCGACTTTCATTCATTCAAACTCTCAATTCAAACATGCGGATAATTCAAACTAGTAACATGCAGGTTCCATCCTATGTCTCTCTATCGAAGGAAATTCTCGGTAATTCAAACTTTGCTTTATTCAAACAAATTTTCGGTCCCCCTAGAGTTTGAAATAATGAGATTTGACTGTACCAAGCCAATGCCAGATCTCAGCGTTTCTTTCCAGGCCTGTTAGTGGACGGCCATAAATACTAGCGGACAAAGCATGCAGTATTATGCTCAGCTGCAGGGGCATGCGAGCATTAACTCTTTAACCAAGTTATTTTCAAAAAAATGTACAAACTTTCCCAAATTTTTTTATTTGCACATATCTTTTTTATGTTGTTCTGATTTTGCAAATTCATTACTTAATTGGTTTCTGATAGGTATTAACACAAAACTTTTAAAAGAAAAAGTTGATTTTTATGGATGCTTTCCCTCAGTGCATGTAAGAGTAATAGAATAACACGTGCTGAAATGTGCAGTATTTATTTGAACGTACGCACCGTAACAAAAGATCCAAGTGCCTAGACGTTTCTCCGTACTGGCACTAACAAAGTTCCGTAAGTAACGATTCCTTGCAAAATTATTAGCGGAAGGAAGACCATCATCTCTTTGCAGTCCACCGGTTTCCATGAAGAAGACCGTGCTGCGAAATGCGGGAGCGCTTAGCGGTTTGTCTCTGTCACAATGAGGTCGACAAGGTCCCAATCAAAAAAATTTCGAACCAGCCGAGAATGTTTTTTTCGTCAGTGGGTTGCCGCAGAATCCCAGGCACTGCACAAAACGGAAACCTCGGAGGCACGGGTGGCGGGTTTTCAGTGTTTACGCGTTGCCACACTCGAACACTACCCAGCGCGTTGTCTTCTTCGTCACTGTGGTCGTCGTCTAAGTCCGTTTCGTATTCAAAATCCATGTCCGACTCACTCTCAGAGACAAATTCGATGTCTTCATCGTTGCTACTGTTCGAACTGCCGCAAGAGAGAGCCCGTTTCCGAGGGCTGTCACCAGCATCACTCAAGCTTGCTGCCATTTCTGATCACTGTGGCAAGGCTAGACATCTGCAATGTATCGGAGTCGTCAGTCTGCATCCAAGAGCTACTGAAGGCGAGGGGAAGAGCGTTATATTTTTCCTATGTCTTCTGAGAACAATATGAACACAGTATCACGTAGCATCAAAAAGAAACAATTTATGTGAGCCAATCTTTCAACACTTACCATAGGGGACCAAACTTGCACAAGCAGGCACGTAGAATGCTTTCAGAATATTGTAATCGAGCGAATTCCTCCCCTCGGTTAGGATCTCGATTCCGCATCCACCACGGTACATTATTTTCATCAATGAGAGGAAATGTAACCCCTGTCTCAGCATTAATGTTAAACATCGCAGACATTTGAGCAAGAGCTCTGAGAAATGGCGCTGCGAGCAGAGACGGACAAGGAGTGTCGTCTGCTTCTGCACGGACTCTGAACTGACTCTGAACTGACTCCGGAGCCAGTGCAAGGTTTTGAGGAACTGGGTCTGAACTCGTCCAGAACTGTGATGAATCAAACATGTTAGTGCAGCGGCTGTGCAACTTCCGGTTGAATTGAATGTGCCAGTTCCTCCACTGCTGAACTAGTTCAGCCAGTTCAGGCGAATCAAACAGACCTAATGTGTGCATGTGCATCCTTTTTTGATGTCTTTGCTTTGCAACAAATTAATCTGACATCCGGTTATTATCCGGTCAGTGTTCACAATCTTGCAGCTTCTGGAATGCCGAGTATTTCAGTATCCGTATTCTAGAATACTTTCTTGCTGCACTAGTGAGGACAATTGTATCTGTTTTTGGATTTTATCCTCACAGTACATGTATTGCAGTATTTGTATTCTGGAATAGGTCTTTAAGTATATCTGCCCAGCCCTGGCTATCTCTCTCCTGGTGGGCAGCTTCTATATAGCATATAAATGGTCTTCGTCCCAAATTCAGAGGCTAGAAGAACTTGCTTTCAAATGGCAGACTACCTTAAAATACCGAGCAAACGCCCACTCAAAATTTGGAGATAATCACAAACCACTGGGGGATGGGTGCTTGTTAGGTCATCATATTAACATGTATATATGTGTACTGTGCACTTTTTTTTTTTCAAATGTTACAAAATTTGGGGTTGGGCACTGGGAATGGGGGGACGCTCTGTATTTTATGGAGCTCTAAGCACGAGAACAGCGAGCACTATCATCATTCTTGACCACAAGTACACATGGTTTGAACTTTCAATGTTATTTTACACTAATAGGTATAGGGATAAGTTGAGCTAGTTGGTATGTGTCTGCTATATGCATCGGCTTGTACAAAATACACAAACACACAAAGGAAGGAATGGGACAATCTGACCGCTGACTATCAACTAAGGTTTATTACTCCTTCCTCTTCATTCCTGTTTACTGTGACCACTAATAGTGTTCACTTTTTTGATGGCTACTTAAAAATGATTACCCCTCTCATTGGATTCATATGTGCAGTGTTTGACAAGTAGTGAGCCTACTTAAAAATAAGCAAGCACATTAGAAAAGAACTGTGCCAGGGGGTAGTTTTACTTTTCCCACATCATTTTAACAGCAATCCATCCAGCTTGGCATTGTGTAAAGTTGTGAGCTGCCATTGCCGAGAAACACCACAGAAAACTTGGGCGGCGTCACTTTCCTCCAAGACATTCGACCCGGTCCCACTGCCGGCCCCAGTTCCATGAATGTGACTCAGAACTTTTATCCCACACACCCTACTCACTGGATATGGCACCATCAGACTTTCATCTATTCCCTGCGCTCAAACAAGACCTGTAAAGACAGCCGCTCCAGCAAGGAAGCTGTCATAGACTCTGCAGGTGAGTGGTGTAAAGACCAAGAGAAATAACTTTTTTCTCTGTGGGTGGGCTCCGTTAGAAGTGCGTAACACTCAAAGGAGACTTTGCAGAGAAATAATAAAGGGCCATTTGCATGCGACAGTCCCATCAAAGGTAGGCTCACTACTTCCCAAGCTTCCCTTGCAGACAGGTTGGGTACCAATTTTAAACAACTTTCTACAGTACTAGCCAACAGTTTTTCGTTACGATTCATATTTTTTGTTGGGTGTATTTGCACGCCTTGCGTTGCACTGCCAGTGCTCCCGATGTAAACTTGCTTTTGTGCGTGCCTGCTTGCAAGTGCAATGTGCCTGAAATAAATGGATGGATTTGTAAAGTTGTGTGCAGGGAGTTTTATTGTTGGGTCTGCTGCATGTATAGTCGACCTCATTCGAGAATGTCTTGCCTCATATATTTTCCTTACTGGTTTCAGAAAAATTAGGCATTCCATAATTTGACTGCACATGGCCCAGGGGCGGTCGTGCGGCCAGTCTTCTGTAGTGGAAATTTGGGTTGATGGAACCTCGCAAGTGGTTAACATCACCAAGTTTGGAAAAGAGGACAAACTGAGTTGAGAGGGCTTATTTTTGTAGCTGCTGGAAAAGGAAACCTCAATGGCTATGTTTAAAGCTGTGCCCAACATGCAGTGCATCTTTTTGCGGCTGCATCTTGAAACCCTGTTGCTGAAGCAAAGTTCATGCTAGCTGAGTTCGGTTTCCCTTTATGTCTAGACTACCTATTCACCAGTGCCTGGTGCCAGCTGGGCCAGCTTTTTGTAGTCGCAAAGAAAGATGGAGGTCAGGCAGCAAGGCAGCCCTCGCACTGTGTCTAGCACAGGCTCCAAGTCACTCGGGCGAAGCTATTGGAATGCTTGCGGACATGTGTGAATACGATCCTTTGCAGATATTCTGAGGTGAGCATAGCTAGGACAAATCTGACACCTGCTGTCTGCAGCATGCATGCACATAGCAGTGGGCATGTGTGCATGTCACATTGCAGGGGCTAATTGGTAAGCACGAGCTTGACAACCCTTGACATCAGCCAATTAATTTACACACGTGCCTAGTCGTCGCTGCAGGTGAGGACAATGACGGTAAATGGCCAGTCGGCTTGTGGAATATTTTCTCACTGCCCGTTTCCTTCGCCAAATTTGTAAAATAATCACTACACTTCGCGTCACCCCACTGCGGGTGTACGCGTGCGTGCACGCTGCCCGCGCGCACATGCTTCAGCCCCTCGAGTGCTCGCGCAAAAGAAGCACTGGTCGAAGCAGCTGCGTTTACGCTGTAGTACCTTTTCCAGTGGAGCACAAAAAAGCTGACATCTTTCGCCGAAGGCTTGACAATGCACTTCTCCATTTTGACTAGCTGAGGGGAGCGCGATTGATTCTTGCAGAGGCGTGACAGCGTATATGCAAAGCACAATTCAGACATGCACTCGCGGTCCAGATCACCGCTTGTGCTCCGTTGGCGTCTCACATACGTACCTGGCGCGATTCCTGTTGAGGCCAGCAACGGGCGAACGATGTTACACCCGTGAATACTGCTTCCAAGCGGCGAGTTGGGCATCGCGGTAGGGCAGACTACACAACACCGCAGCGCCGCGTCGTAAAAACAACAAAAAAAAACGTTAGCTACACTGGACGTTTTAGCGAACGACAAACGAGCTGGGTTTATTTCCAGGCCGTAAATAACTTCGGAACGCTGGCAGCGGTCACGGGTCCTTAGGCCTAAACACACCTTTTCGTCTTGGCGTATGTGAACGTTACGGCAGAAAGTATAAGCGGCCGTAGCGTAGCTGCCCAGTCAGCATTGAGAGCTGTGCGCGTATGTTATCCAGTGTCACACCAACGATATCTTCCAATATCTTGCACTGCACCACTGCACTTTTTTCGACTGGGGCGGGGAGCATTCCAAAACAGCAGGGCGTCTGCTCAACGGCGGTAGCGGGGGGAGGGGGCTGCACGCAGCTTAGAAGAGCCCGTAGTGCAGGGGTACCACGTGACAGCGTCAGCCAATCGCGGTATGCTTCCCTCCTCCCTTTCCTCCTCTCCCTCCTTCTTTTCTCTCTCGCGGGGCTTTGCCGTGGGGGCTCTCACAATACGCGTCCCGGAACCGAGCTGTCACTGAGCGAGCAGTCGGATTGCGGAACGCACACAGAGGCGAAGGTCCCACCAGAAGCCGGAGGGGGACGGGACTTCGGAAGTGAATCGGGGAGCTTTATCTCGTGGATCGGTGGACAAGACGAGTTCTACAAATCGGGTGGCGGCTTGGTACCACCCAATTAAGCGGTGTGTTTCGCAGAACCCATGACTGATAAAGGTACCCATTACGTGCTGGCGCTCGTATTTGCAACCCGTTTGCTTTCACTGCGGGTGCTCGAATTCAAGTTCCGTGCTTGCGAAGAGTATAACGAGTTCTTTTTTGACTAGGGCACGGACTTTTTTATACAAAATGCAGCATATGTTGCACTTATTTGCTAGCCCTCTGGCTGTAGTTTTATTGTGAAGGTTGTGGGAAAAAAACGCGGATTGAGTAGTTACAAATATATATATATATATATATATATATATATATAAACGCGGATTGAGTAGTTACAAATATATATATATATATATATATATATATATAATGTAGTGTCGAGCACCGTCCGACAGAACTCTTGCAGAACGTTCACGTGCCGTGCAATGGCACTCCACTCACGCCTTCAAGTGCCGTACAAATGTCTTGTGTAAAGCGAGTTCGCAACTTTCACGGCCTATAGGGGGCGCGCTGGCGCTATCCAAATGGCTGTCATCGGGATGATCGTCGTAGAACAGCCGTATGAGGTCGGGTCTGCGACGCGTGAAGTCATTCTAGTTTTGCTCAATAGAGGCAGTATTAGAGCCTTACTTTAATTTTTCACGTGAAGAAGGTGTAGGCAAGCACCTTTATTCTGAAGCCGATCATCCAGGAGCTGGGAGCGCGATTCTCACACCGCGGTACCACCATCGCTGAAAGTTGCGAATTGTCAAAACGAGTTTTTCGAAGTATGTATGCAGTAGCTCAGTGGAAATTGTAGCGCGTAGCTCGCCTCATAGGCAGCGGACCCGGGTTCGATCCATTCAGTGTCATGGTCGCCATGGTCGCCATCAGTCTGTCATGGTTCGCCGTCGTTGATACGCGTCTCGCGTTATACCTGGGGTGGTTTATAGATAGTTTTATCGTGTTTGTATGTGAAGATTTCCTGAAGAGGGCTTGTTGCTTGTGTTAATTAGTCACCGTAAGTACTTAGGAAGTGGTAAGGGTGACAGGTTTTTGTTTTTCTGCTCTTTGCGTGATTCGTGTGTCCCATTCACACGAGGGAGACGACGAGCAGACGCCAGCAAAGACGGACCGAACCTGGTCGCCACCCCACAGTGCCGCGAAACTCCAACATCGCACCGTGGCACCGTTGTCCAAGAGAGAAATTGACGTTCGCTACCGCGATAATGAATCGTACGCCGCTGTTACGTACAGATCGAGACAAAACACCGTGATAGGCTTCGCGCGAAGCGCCACTAGCTTTACCAACCCAAAGCATGAGAGTGACACAGGCATGATCCTGCTCGAGAAGGGTTCCGCGTAGAAGCGACGAAGTTCTGAGCTCGCGAAGGGCGTTTGGAGATGCCTTCACGCACTAGCCACAAGAGAGGTCTTGCTCGGTGAAATCCTGATTGGACGTGCAAGAATTATCGCGGCGTGCTAGACGAGTTTTGACGGAAGCTTCTTGACGCGGACCCGGAGGAGTACCGGAACCTGCGTCGCGTCAGCCAGACAAAGTTTCTGCAGTTCCTTTCACATGTGGAACGAAGAAACGCCCGACAAAATGAACCAGCGAACGCACAAAGCACAACGACGCGCCACTTTTGCTTTCATCGTCCAGAAAAAAAAGAAAAAAACAAGAAAACAATGTACTAGCTGTTGCCAGACTAAACGCTTTTCAAGTCAATCTCCTGCGAAAAATCCGCGAGTGCTTGACTTTATCAGTTCGCGTGTCCGCCGTGGACGAGGCGCGGATCGCAGGAATCGGTAACGTGCCGGTCACGTGGTACATGGTCTGCGGACGAAAATCGCGATTCGGTCCGTCGTGTACGACGCTGTACGACCTGTACGACATGCGACCGGCAGACACAGGAAGTAGCAATGGCCCTCGTATGGGGCGCAGCCAAGCCAGCCAAGCAGCCAAGCCGATCCACTACGAAGGGGCGGGGAGTACCTCTCCTCCACGCGCCCGAAATGCCGAGAGAGAAAACAAGTGTAAAGGAGGTGACTACCGACTAAATTGCGTCTGGCGCAGTCAATATTGCTCTAAAAAATTTTTTTTTAGTGTAAAATTTGTTTTCTGACACGCATGTCCCAACCAGACTGTTTTCAAAAAAACTTTTGTTTCAGGTGCCCTTTAAGGGGATACACCCCCTGGGAGGGTCTACTTTTGAACCCTGGGCTTAAAATAATGGAATCCACAGGGTAGGCTGGTGGTCATGCTAGAGTATGTATGACAAACTTTCAGGTCTGTCGGTTAAGTGGGATAGAAATTAGGCATCTTCTATCAGCAACACCCCTACCTTCTTTAGTTAATCTATCGTCGGAAAACTATCACAATATTCAAGATTTTTATTCGACAGATATGTAGCAGAATGCCTAGGAGGTGCGCCTATGGAATTTTTTTTTTTTGTAAAAAATCATTGATTTTTATTAATTTTCTCTTCTGTAAAATTTGTCAACTTTTTGGTCTTCTCGAGTCTCCGATAAAATGTCAGCATCTTTTATAAAAGACATCCGTTAAGTGACAAACAAAATCCATAGGCGCATTCCTATTAAATTTTCGTCAGGAAAAGTGAAGAACGAGCCTTCCCTGTATTGCCATTATCAAACGATAGATTGACTAAAATGGAATTTATACCAAAAAGTGGAACGGAGAAAAATGTGTTCAGAGTGCTCCAAACCCTACCTTTTCTTTAGCTTCGATAGACAGAAAAATAATTTATATAAAATTAACTATGCAGGGTAAACTAGTAAATATTTCTGGGAATACTCTCTGGATGTAGATGGATGTAAGTATGTATTTATAATGCTTTTACATGCAAAGGTGCAAGCGAGCTGAACAAGAATGGCGAAAATAATCCCTGGAGAAGGGGAACAAGATGGACAAAGGACAAACACAAATCTCCAAACACAGCTAGGTGACTGGTGACGACCGAAAATATCCGCCTGGTCCGGGTATCAAACCCGGGACCTCTCACATTACAGGTGAAAGCGCTCTACCAACTGCCCTAACCAGGGTTAGACGTCGAAATAGCAAACGGGTTTTATCAGCTGCCACCAGTGTAACATGGACATCCCATGGACATCTGGCAGCATGTGCGTTGTCTGCGAGAATCTATAAATCGACGTCCTGGACTTTTCAGCAGGAATTTCTCGGGTGATAGCCATGTACTGAGCGTAGAAAGGTCAGTATGTGGGGAATCGACGAAGCACACTTTTTGTGCTTGGGCACTCATGGGTAAAAAAATACAAAGGTTTCGGTAATAGCTGTGAAAGTTGTGACAGCACTCGGAGCACATTCCCTAGAACAGGGAAAAAGAATTATCAATAACGAGTTGCTGGATTTTAATGTTTTCATATGTATTTGGTGAATATTCCAGCTATAATGCCACAAAGGTTTGTGAATTCCATTGTGTATTCAAACTTCTGTTAGATTTTTTTTTTTTTTGTGTATCTGCTGATCTGAGGATACAAACCATAAAAGAAGAAACTGCAGAAAGAAAAACAAAGCTTTGAAAAAAACAGCAAGTATGCAAACCAAGCCTTTAGGAAACTTACTGTAATTTATTTTGATTCTAATTTAATCCTGCAACACCAAACGAGGCAAAGCAAGCCTTCACAAAACTTGTCATTGTAATTTTTTAGTTATTCCGTGTCTAATAATTAAACCAGTTTTGTCTATTAGTCTTATTTCTTATGACGTTATTTGTTTAGTTATTGTGATAAAACACCTGTGATAAGCCGAAGCAGGCTTTTCAGCCAATATGTATCACATTAGTTTCTAATAAAGTAATTGTTTAAATACTTGTGGTTTGTTTTGCAGTACCTGCATGGTAGAGACTCATGAAGTTGCCTGTGCACAAATGGCAGTGATATGAGATGAGACCAAACAGCTATCTTTATTGTTAAATTTGAAGATTCCTGCAATTTGTTGCCACCCACATGTCCACGCAAAGCAGGCATGAAGCAACAGAACATGCTGGTTCACACCAGCTCTTGCCAATAGTCCAGACGTGTGATAAAAAGATATACAACCTATTGTAAATGATAAGTGTGTTCAAACTAATAAAAAGTTAAGCTGCCGATTAAAAAAAGAAACGTTTACTATTTCTTAAAGTGTGCAAATTCCAAAAGCTTTTGTTGCGTTTCATAATAAATGTTAGGGCAGCATTCAGTTCAGCATCGTTAGGACCATCATCATTCATTTTCCATGTTTCATTAAAGGAAATTGTAAGATATTAGTTCTGCATTTCGACGTTTACACTATGCAGACAATTGATGTTACCGCTTCTTTTAGGTGGAATCGAAGTTTCCATTTCAACTTTTATACTTTCACACAGTTGATGTTACTACTCTTTTTTAGGGAAATTCAAGTTGAACCTCGCAGGCGGCAAGAAGTATCCCAATGATCACAATGCCTCCTTTGTTCAACAAGCTGACACTTGACTAGGGCTGCTATACTCCAGACAAAGTGAGAGTCAGCACTGACTATCTTTCGGAGAGTCACTCATACACTCCCATGACTCTTTTGCCATAGGAGTCGCGGGACTCTTCATAGAAGGAGGGTCCTCACAACTCTTCTTACAGTGTCACTGGGATTACCAGGAAGGAGTCCAGTGACTCTCTTTTCCGTTAGGTAGAGTCCTCAAAGAGTCACAGTTGACTATGTCACCTGGAGTCTTCCATACACTACCATGACTCCAGTGTGATGAGAGTCACGGGACTCTTTTTTGAATAAGAGTCAAGTGACTCTACTAACAAGAGTCGAGAAAAGAGTCAAATGTGTGGTGCGCAAAGACCCCCAGAAGGAGTCGTCGAGACTCTCTTTAAAAAAAGAGTGGAGGGACTCTACGAACTGGAGTCGTAAATATGTCGAATCTGCGGCGCGCAAATACCCCCCGGAGGGGAGTCGTGCAGACTCCTTTTTTAAGAGTGTATGATAAACGTTGGCGGCATAGGGCCGGCATCCAGGCCACTTGGACGCTTGCTATGGCTTCGAGTTGATGGGATGAACGATGATCATACTTCGCGGATTGTTTTGCTTGACTGCTAACCTGTGAGAAAGAAACACTAAGGCAAGTGTATTCTGTTATTAACGTTAAGGAGTAATTCTTAGTATTTGGCGAAATTTAAAAAAAAAATCGCTTCATGGCCCCTCAAGTGGGGTATCGCTTGTAAGTTTGTGCATCGTGCCTTTGAATATGCTCCATCTCACAAATATACACAATGTATTCAGATGCACAGACACGTTGCATATCTCAGCAAAATGCCTTCGTTTGAAAGAGAAAACGTGCATACGAGGTACATTCCAAAACCACGCTCTCGTGCTAATGTTATTTCTTGCACTGCTGATGCGTGTGATATGATTCATTTTTATTCTGTTGTGGTTGGTTCACGGCAGCGCACGAAACTGATACATTACCTGCATGCTTTTGGTGTTATCTGGGTTGGGCTGGTTTCCGGACGCTAACAAAATCCGGCAGCCTAAAATGTGTGGGACTCCATGAAGACATCTACTCCACTGCATTGGGAGCAGGAGGGTGACCCGCAGCCTGTTCACTAACTAGCTGGAGCGACTGAAACGCTGGACACTGAGAGGCTATTCCAATCGCCGCCTCCGGCGCTAGGACTCGCGGCAAAAGGCGGATTGTTTTTTTCGAATGCTCCCATGCCTACTATTTTCTAAAACAAAATGGTACAACTGGAGTATGTAAGACTGCTAACAGTAACATCACAGAGCACGCTGAGCATACAGTCACTGATCTGTTTCCCGATCAGCTTTTTGGTGAAGCCATTTTGTTGGAGAGCGGGCGATACTGGCAATTTTTGCGATTCAAAAGATCTCGCGGTGAGAAGACAGCCATTTTCCGAAACTTCTGAGGAGGAAATTCGGTGAAATGGTTTTGTTCTGCTACACGAACTCTTTAACATTTCCGAAGAAGATATACTTGTTCTTCTATGACCTACTATTACATTTAAAAGATCTCAAAATCATCCGTTTAAGCACTGAGACGGCTTGAAGATCGGTACTCGGAAAATAGTTTTATTTTGGCTGAAATTAGAACGCACCAAAGTTGTATCAGACGGCAGGAATTTATATGGCCAAAACGGCTCCGAGCGCGAAGCGCCGATTTCACTTCAATAAGTGCCTCGCATTGAGCCCTTACTAAAGACACACTCTTAGCACACTCACCTGCAAACAAAAACAGGGAGAAAATGCCGGCAGATGGAACAAAAACCAGGAGGCAGACAATAATGGCTATAGCCTTCTTTTGATTCCTAGGAGAAAAGAAAGTATGTTGCATTATCAGCAGATCCCAATAGATATTTCTAATTTCTAACTTAAAATAACCAGTGCATCATTTAGCACTGTGGTAAACCTTGCGCAATAGCCTTCACTTCAATGATCTGTCGTCTGCATTAGCTAATGTGTTTTATATATTAGTGTATCGCTCGCACAACGTTCTTCAATTTCTTATGCCAATATTTGTATTTTCCTTTCGCAACACCAACGGTGCCATTACCATTTCCACCGATTTTATCAGCCTGTGAAGTCGTGCCGGAACAAACCATTGTCGGGATAATGAGCACATATAGAATGTGCACATGTTTAGGCAACAAATGCCTCGCAAGGATATTTATAATCCTTGTCGACTGTTTATTTCACAAAAAATCATACAACCATGTTGATATTAATGTAGAATATTGCAATCAAATTGTTGTTACCCTAAAATACGAAGTACTAAACAACAAAACACGTTAGAAGGGTCCTGCCAGTGACACGTGTACTGTAATCGATATATATATCACCGAAGGGATTATTTTTCCAAACCCACCATCCTTAATACAACTTTTTATGTGCATAATCATGGCAGAGACACGCCTTTATATTCGCCAGTGTACATTTATTAGTAAGAGAAATTGTCGGACGAATAAATAACATAGGGGCAATTTTTGTTTTCATTTATCGCCCGAATGCACAGTCTCAACATGTAGAGCTATAGCTACAGAAGTATGGACGTCCAAGGTTTAGCTTAAGTTAACTTGGCCCGTGGCTGCCCGAACCACGTGCTCAAGAGGCAGGCTGGTGGTTAGTACACAAGATTTTCATGACGAAAGCAAGGTATGACAATGGGGTATCTTCGCTCTTCTCTCATAATTTTAAACATGGTGGCGCCAGTGAGCAAATAGCACCCAACTACGTCCGGTTTCGAACAAGGCGGCGGGTTTCCTTGTGTTTGCAAAATCAAATATGCAGGCTATCTTCTGAAAATGGCCACTTTTAGCAATGTCAAATTTAATTTACCTTCATCATAAAAGAGTAATGAGTAAAAAAATAAGCAGTATACGTTGGACGGATGTGTGGCGGGGCAACTCAACAGATGGTGCCACCTACTTTGCTGCCACACAAAACAGGTGTTAATTAGGTAATATGCGCCGAACGGAAGATGAAATGCATGCCACTTGTTCATGACATCGAGTAAGGCACCACGCTGGAAGGTTCTGGTTTTAGGAACCAGCGAAAATGCTTGTTTCGCGGGCAGCGCGCGTTCACAGCTTGAGCTCAGAGTGCGAGCTCCATGGCGGGGGCAGTCACGAGTCAAAACGTCACAATAAACGTGTAGCAGGTCGGAACTAAAGTCAATGGATACTTAGAGAGTAACGCCCTTGCCTTTCCTGCCTACTAGCCCAAGACAAACAAACACTAACATACAGCTGACCCGGAACCTCGCAAGGAAATTAGATAATCCGTCTCCGTTTCTATGGCAATCGTCATTTCGGCCCCGTCAAATCTTCGAAGCTTCGAGGAGTCGTCCAAATTCAATCGCACCAAGATCACCCTAGATTATAATTTGCTGAAGGCGTTCCTTGCCAATATATGCATGTTGTTATAATTGCCCAAGCAATCAACTTATCAATCGTGCCCATCTCCACGAATCTCTTTCAATTATATATTTTAAAGCCCAGCTCTTAGGCGCCCGTTTCCGGGTTAAGCGGCGTCGGCGTGAGGTCACAAAGACCATGAACTTTGTGAGGCACACAGTTCATGGTGCAAGAATAACACGTCTTAACCCTCCACAAGTCTTTAAGACGCTTTCACGGCAACCACTCCTCGTATTTCAAAGAGAAAAACGACAACTTGTTTAAATTTCGGGAGTTTATGGTACATCTTCGTCACGTAAAAGGCAAAGACCACTCGGCAACGATTTGCCGTCTCTCGTCGACGCTGTCTCGGCTATTCCTGGAGACGTCGATTTTGAGAGCATTGCTACGGCGCAGTGGGACGTTCCAGAGTTGTTTGCTCATCATGGCAGGATGAAGTCCTTGGTACTGACAGCAGTTTATCTCCTTTGTTCACATGGTACCATCCTCTAGGATATGTGTACCAGCAGTCCTCGATGTTTCTCCCCATTGGCCCCTTGTCGAAAGGTTTTCGAGCACCTCCACTACTTGAGCCATCCTGGCATCCGAGCCACAGGACGACTACTGACTGTACGCTATGGTTGGCAACAATAAATACAAATCTAATCAACTGGACCATAAACTGCCAACAATGCCAATGGTAGAAGGACGGCAGGCACCCTATCATACCTCTAACACATTTTCCTAGCCACGGAACACGTTTCGACCACGTCCAGCTCGATATCGTGGGTCCCTTGCCACCATATAGGGCTGTAACCAGCATCTTAACTTGAGTGGGTCGATGCACAAGATGGCCAGATGCCACTCACCTTTCTGAGATTAGTGTCGAGACATCGGCCAGGACGTTTCTATCAGTTTGGGTAGTTCGCTTTGGGGACCCTCAACCGTCACCACAGACCGGGGACGCGAATTCCTAGGTTCCATGTTCACTGTCTTGCCACTTCTTAGAACACACCATGTAACACAATCTCTTACCACCCGTCTGTAAACGACATGGTAGAAAGTTTGAACCGACAGCTAAATGCATTGATAGCGGCAGAAGACGGACGACTTGACTTGGCCGATCATTTTCCGTTTGTTCTCCTCGTCATAAAATCAGCATTCACAGAAGATGTGTAATGTACTTCAGCGAAATTGATGTATGAATCGTCGTTCCGGCCATCTGGAAATGTCTCCACGCATACAAGAGTACAAGGGCTCTACAAACAAAGTGCTTAGACCACTTGGGACGGTTTACACGAGAACTTCAACCCAACCCCCGCGGTTGTCCAGTTCTCGCAACCTATTTGTAGAGCCAAAAACTAACAACTGCACCCATGCTTTCTTCCGCAAACACATAAAAAATGTGCCTCAATTCACCGTACGACGGCCCGTTTAAAATTCTCAACCAAACCGAAATGGGTATTGCTATAGATTTTCACGGACATCCAGAAACTATCGCCCTAAACCTCACAAAGCTCGCTTTTACTGACTCGACGCCCGATTCCACGTCCGCACGCCAGAGCTAACTCATCAGCTGGCAAAACTCACTCATCATGGGCAACATGTCCCGCATGTAGCGGCCACGTTATTACCGGTCGTGAACTTGCTAGACGTAATGACTCCATTGGTTTTATTTTTGCTAGCGTGAATATATCTTTCTGTTCTACGATCCATGCTACCAGTGGGGAACCCTGTAGGAGCTAGCGACTGAGCCCGTGCCGCGTGCAGCACGAGCCCACAGCACGCAGCTAGGAAGTCCGTGGTGTGGGGAGTCGCGGGTCAAAATGTCATAATAAACGTTTGGCTTGCCGGAGCCAGAGCACCTAGAGATTCAGACGGTCTTGCATCTTCACTACACCTACCATTCTTCGCAGGTACGGTAGCAAAGTGCAGTGCTTCTGCTGGCCCCGAAAAGTCGACTTTACAGGTACGGTAGCGAAAAGCGCCGTGGTTCTGCTGGCCCCAAAAATCGATCTCCTAGTGTAGTCAGCTGATACTTTAAACATGGGCGTAATCAACTATTGTAATTAATATTCATCAATTTGAAATTTTGCCCTGGACACATCTTCAGGGAAAGATTAAAACTTATTTCC